>OV656835.1:3532500-3550000 GCA_927399475.2 Acleris emargana | reverse complement strand
AACATTAACGATTGGCTAACCTGAGACCCAGCTCTACTAATCAGACCACAGAGTGACTTCACCCAAAGTCAAATTGCATGTCTAGTTGCTATGGTTTAACAACAGCTACTATTGATGATACAACGCCCAATCATCTATTCTACTGAACGCAATCGTTTTTGTCGTTTAATAGGGTTGCTATTGTGTTTAAACAACGGCTACTATTGGTGGTAATATAGAATAAAAAATTGACATCCATGACAATGTCAAACCCCGCCATCTTGGAAAGAATTGATAAGGCAGCGTGTAAGTCGAAAGACCAATCTATTTATCCGTCATCTTATTATGTAGTTCCTGCGGTGTGATGTATTCGTGATTAATCGTGTAATCTCGTAAATGCTCGTGGATGCCATAATACTGCAAATTTAAATAACTTCACAATGGCATAACAATTAAAATCCGTGACTGTACCATACTATTGCACTGTCATCGGCTTTACACATGTATTCCAAATTTCAGCTCATATCATTGATTGGAACTGGTTCAAAGACTTTCAATATTTAATAAACAGGACAAGTTAAATAAGAGCTTATAATAAAAACGGACCTTAAAATGAGAAATGACACGTGTCGTCATATTACTGCACGGATCAGTAATTTTTTAATACCCGAGGGTGCGTCAATCGCGTTGCCCCGAACATTGCATAGCGGTGATTAATAAAACCGGGCAAGAGCATGTCGGACCATGCTCCGTGCAGGGTTCCGAAGCCGTTACTACAAACAAATTAGACCTCGCGACAAACTTAATTTTGCCGTCGGAAAACTGTTATCCCCATACATCGACACAGGTCGCGGTCAGTTTACCAACACCGCAAATAAGTTTTCGGTAGGTAAAAACATTTAAACCGTTTGTAAGTCAAGAACCACTGAAGTCTACATAGTAGTGATAGTTTTCCTATTAAATACATTATATGTGCTTTCATTTAAGATGTTTTTCAGATTTTTTGTATTTGTAGTTTAGTAACTGTAAAAAAAAAGCTCTTTAAAGCTTAATATTTCATAAACGAATACCTTAATCGAATAATTGTTTCGTATAAACCCACAATATTTTTGAAATACCTATCTAACGACACCCCACACTATGAGGTTAGGTTAGGTTAGGTTAGGTTTTAGGTAAAAAATAAAAAAGTTTTAGCTTACACGAAAAAATAAAAAAAAATCTACATTTTATTTAACCACTTTTTTGACGTGACTACTATGTATATTCATGCCAAATTACAGCTTTCTAGTACTAAGTCTCTGAGCTAGGCTGCGGACGGACGGACGGACATGGCGAAACTATAGGGGTTCCTAGTTTGACTACGGCCGGAACCCTAAAAATGAAAAACAAGTAATGAAGGGTAATTTGGTTCGGGTATCGTGAAACCAGATCTGCGTAAACTCTTATTTAATAGGTTTAATCCATCGATACTCATAATTTGACCGTTCAATAACCCTTTTCTGATGCTGTAATAGTAGTAGTTTATGCAATGGATGCGTAATGAGCATACCCCGGCCGGCGAGAGCAAAAATGCGTTGACAGCTTAATAGTGCGAGGACACACACTTTGGTCGATGTCGATAAAAACAACACGATGTACTGGACCACCGTTATGATAAGCAGAAGTATTAATTATTCTTGTAAACCAAATTAAAACCAAGTGATTGTATTTATTCAGTATTTTATGTAATTTTCGTAATATACAATTAGCATTTTTTCTAAATTTTCTGATTTTAAACTCCTTCGCCTTGGCGATAAAATCCATTCTACTGTAGTAATTAGAGCAAAACGAAATAATTCATAGTGATTATGAATTTGTTCTGTATTAGGTAGTTTATTATTATTATTATTTTAGTTTATTATCGCGATATACACATATGATATGAAAGAGGTCTATTTGTTACGAGTATGTGAAAAGTATCTATTTACAACTGTCACTCACTCTTATCTATTACGAACATTCCCGTGAGTATGATAAATTGATTATAATTGTAATCAGTTGATTGAAATAGTATATAAGCTTAAAAATAATAATTGTGCTTAATTAAATGTCGACTATTCTATCGACATCCATATGTCGATAGAATAGTCGATATTTAATTAAGCACTAGGAGCAATAGCATTTTTGCTCTCGCCGGCCAGGGTATGGTAATGAGAGGCCTGAAAATACGATTGTGGTTTCGTAATAGCTGGACCCCGTTTCATAATAGGATCACACGAGTGTTTGAAGGCCTAATAATGTACAGTTGCATACACTACTTTATCTACACACATGTCATAAGTACTCTCAGATGGGTTCAGAGGATGACGACTTGACCACAAAAATGGCGGCAAAACCAACGTGTGCTGTGTCAGTGTCACGAATATGAATGTTTTTTTAATCATAGACAAACGAATGAAGTCCTTATTCTCATGTCACTCGAGATCAAATGTCGTGTATGTTTTTTTTTTTTTTTCTTTGCCCCCGCGGCGACTTTAACAGCTACTACCGCGGGGATATGGCGTTTCCACGTGAAGTGATTTCGCCAGTGCACAGTGTCAAGGAATATATAAGTATAAATCAATATAGCAATAAAACACAATCCAATCTTCTCTAGGAAGATTGGGGGCAACGTTGTACGGTGATTTGTAGGTCAGAGGTCAAGATAGTTTTAACCTCTGCACCACTGCGAGTCCACTTCAAACGAGAAGAAAGATGCCAGATACACGAAATAAGTCCAAGTCTTCAATCACTGTGCGACACAAAGGCATAAAAAGTACAAATCACTATCAGAAAAGAACTTTGAACACCTAATTACCCAAAAATTCAAGTCTAAAACAAATTACACGTCCGCCATCTTTTAACGTTGCAAATGACCTCTATTTAATATTTTAACCTGTATTAAAAAAACTGTTGACGTTTCTATTGATACTAGAATAGAGGCCGTCTTGAGTTTTGACAACTACCACAGACCAGAAAGTTCTCATAGTAAAATTGATTATAATAATGCTGGTAACTCTTCCTACGGTTTCTGAGCGCATTTTAGAGCACTAATGATTATGTGCGTAGATAAAAGCAATTTGTATGATTTCAATTAGAATAAATACCTACACCTACTATTATTATTGGTACACTGACCGAATAAAAAACGGACGGAGCGTTGCACTAAAAACGTGTGAAGCATGCAAGGTCGGCACTTTTGTTCGTTATACACGACTTACCGCACGCACACATATACACTAGGTAGGACAACGCGCCGAGCCACACTGCCGTCCTACCAAAGAAGGCGGCTAACTGCATAGTTGTAGCATAAGCATTTTAAATTTAATGTAAGGTCTAATTCTATGGAACTTGCTAACTATGTAAACAAACCGCCATATTGAAATTGTCTCTGAATGATGAATTTAGGTACTAGTGATAGGCAATACTCCTTTACGTATGTCAAACCATATCGAATATTAAAATACCGAAAGTAAAAAACAAGTAGTTACTTATTTCTAATTTGTTTAATGACGATCTGAAGAAAAATCGGTACTTGAAGATGATATATCACCAGTATTTATTACAAAAGGTGCCGTTATATCATCTGTGAGTGTGATCAGCGTGAGTTAGGTAATGTCCAACTTTAGCCGCAACACTACCCATCATAGACAATTGTAGATTTTAAAAGAAACAAAAACGTCATCCCGTCAGGTCCTAATAACCTAACTTATGAAACCATTTCAACTTTTAATGAAATATCCAAGTTAGAGTTATATATTTGGTGATTTTGTATTTTAAAGTAACAACCGTTTCAATAGTTTATGGTTTCAATGGTGTTTGATGAGGTGGTGTGAAAATTCAAGGAGAAACAGTGACAAAACAAAGTTAAGTCTTTTGTTTACATAGTTAGCAAGTTCCATAGAAATACACTATAGTTACCAATATAGTACAGAATGGTTTGACTTATAGATTGCAGTTAGCCGCTCTCTTTGGCTGGACGGCAGCACAGCATGAGTGACCGTATACGTGTGTAGAGACAGCCATTTTGCATGCTACACCAATACCACCGTCACCACCGTTTCGCAATAATGTGTTAACCCACAATTATACAGCAATAAATTTTTAACCCTCAGTACTATCGTGGTGGGTTGACATTGGACCCGACTCTACAGTGGCCTCTAAACTTCCTAATTTTATTTAGGTGTCGCTAAAACACTTTGCTATTCTATGAGCAGCTGTCATAATCAAATGACAGCTCCATGACAGCGCTAATTTGAATCTGACGCTTCTTATTTTAGGCGGTCTTATACATTGTCAGCTTGACACTCTGGAATAGCACTGGTTAAATCTGCCGTCTAAACTATGTCTTCAAATTAGACAATTTAGTTTTAGGCCATTTAAGCGATGTGCACGTAGAATCGGGTCCAGTGTATTGCTAAATAATTGTGGGTTGACACATTATTGCACAACGACATAATAAATATAAAATTAATAAATATTAATTAATTATATACGCTGTTTAAATACAAAAGAGCCACAAATCAAAAATAATATAGTTTGATTTGAAACTTAAAGTAAATAGCATTCCGAATTTAAATGCAACACAAACACATTTTGATTTGTGTCGCTTTTGTATTTAAGCAACGAATTATATTAATTTGCCGTGTGGTTGCCGGCTTAGAATTGTGCCACTCCATGTCTTCCCGTGGAAATCGTAAGAGGCGACTAAGGGAATAAAGGCTTGTAGTACTGTTAGGCGATGGGCTTGCTACCTGTCACTAATATACACTGTTAAACATCTTAGCCTAATTGTGCAAATAGTGGTTACAGAGTTATCAACAAGTTTTTAGAGTTGTTGGTAATTCTGTAGCTCTGCCTACCCCACTCTGGGAATGAAGGCGTGAAGGTATGTATGTATGTATGTATAAATATTAATAAATATAAAATTTACTTACTTGTAATGGTGATGTGGCCTAAATGTGTTCATCACGTATTTTGTACTGACTTCGTATACGTAGAATTGTGTCGTGGTCTTCACAGTTAGAGGAATAACATTAGCAAATTGCATTACATTATAAAAACAAGTTGCATAACACCTTTTTTTGTAAGTCGCCATTTACTAACATCTCACAAAGTAAATGGCACAAGGGTTACAATTTGTTTTATGTCACAAATTGGTAAAGTTCCTGTTTTGTTACCACAAAATGATTACATTTGGTAACAAAATAGGATCGTTAGCACCTGTCTGCCATTTTGTTGTAAAACGTAAATATGGTTGAAAGACACTGAAAATGCTATAAAATTGCTTCAGGGACTATACGAGTAAATGATTCATGTCAATACCTTTATTCCACCGTGTTAAAAAAGGGAATAAACGAATGACACGTGGAAAGCACATACCTTAAATACTGGAAATAGCCAATTCTACTCAAAGGAAATAACTTATATTTTTAAAAACAACAAATCGTTACTACTTTAGAAAAAACTCGTATCTCATATTTCGAGATAGTGTTTGGACTTTATTATTTTTAGGTTTAAGTTTAAAATAGTACGTCACGAAATATGAGAATACGAGGTTTTTTCAAACTAATGACGATATACTGCATTATTGATTTAAAAAAAAACTTCTTTCTTAACGGGGAATCGTACTGCGCGTCTATTCAACACGCTAAAAACCATATCGTGTTTGAGCTGTTACCGTATTGTCACCGTGTTGACAGCTCCTATTTACTGGACAGTAATGGTGGCTGACGTCATAACTATACCATAACAGGTTAACGACGATATCGTTTTTACCGCCTGGAACACCGGCCCTGGTCGAATATGACAAAACAATACAGTCGTTTTTTATGATACAGATCAAAAGCGTCATTGGTAGTGATCATTTATATCTAAAACACATACACCTTTAAAATAAATAAAGACCGTAGAAAATCCTACTTTATTATTGTGACATATTCAACCAGCTCGATGCTCAGTTAAAAAAGACGAATTTCCAAAAAAACAAAATGCAGTTTTTAATTATTTCTAAAATAAAACTTAGTCCCCTTTGCGTAGAATTTTCTACTTCCAATATTTAAGGTAGTTGTAATTAAACTGTAAGTAATTAACACTTCATTTTATTTTTCCCATAAAATATAAATAACTATCTATACTTATGCCAAGATTTTTTTCAGATTTTTGATTCATAAACTTTGGAGATAAGGGGGAAACGGTAATTTTTTGTAATTTTTTGGCTGTTAATCAAAAAGTACGTCACGGAAAATTATAAAAAAAATGACATCCTATTTGCTATAATCGATTCAGTTTCATTTTTTAACCCCTTATTCTAAATCCCTTTACAATTATTTATAAAATAAATTTTATATTATTTACTAAAAAGAGATGCGGGCAAGCAAGTTGTACAATTATGCCAAATTTCAATTTGATAGCATTTATAGTTGCTGAGAAAACCTGCTGTGACAGACAGTCAGACAACGAAGTCTCACAATAAGGGTGTTCCTTTTTTATAATTTTGGTACGGAACCTTAAAAAGGCTTTTGTGACAATTACCTATAAGCATGTTATTGTTCAGATCACCTTTTAAAAAAAACCGTCGTCAATTGAACGTCAGTTAATTATCGACCGAGCAAACTCAAGTCTAACACGTCGAGGCTGTTTACATAACGTTGCTTTTGAGCAAGAGTGTAGTATCTCAAAATAAGTTGCTGTTGCATTTAAATTCAGAACACTTTCTACTTAAAGTTTTCTTTAAAACATCATTATTTTTGGAGTTGTAGCAGTATTGTATTAAAGCAGCGATTAAGGGGGAAGGACGTTGGCCATCAAGATCGCCAGACTTGCCTTATCTGACTTTTCTACCCTTTGATCGATCGAAAGTGGTCTGAAAATATACTAGCTTCTAGCATTATAACTTAGGCGAAAACTTGAGCATTGATCCGATGCTGATATTAGCAATTGAGACAGCACAGTTTACAACATCAAGTACGGGCGGGAGGTGAAGGAGCTTAGGAAGATTAGTGCGGAGGAGAAATCGCGAGGTTTCTGCGTTTGTACCGTGTTAATTTAGAATTCTCACTGTTAATACAGCTTTACTCCTAAAAGCGCCTGAATTTATTTAATAGCAATGTGCACTGCACAATACTTCGTCACAATTTCACAGGAGCTTTAACTCCTATACGCGAAGAAAAATACAAAAAAACAGGTTTAAAATCGGCGGCGCTTTCCAGAATTCAAAATAGCAAATCCATATCGAGTAAACGCGTCATAGGTTTTTCAAACACTGCATACGAGTTTTATTCAAAATAGCTCTTATTCTCATATTATTATGGTATAAAAGCGGATTTACATAGTGTTGTCCCTTGCGTCAGTCTGTCTACCCCATTGGTAACCCGGTGTCGCCATCGTGTAAATTGAATAAACCTCAACGCTGTCAATGCGTGATGGCCTGATGGGTTTAAAAATTCCGGCGCGATTTTTTAATGCAATTTATTTTTTATCTTGATCCATTAACAAACTGGGGGATTATTTTGACATAGCAATAGCAGCTATAAAATATAGCACTGTCCTTTTCTCTCAGTGTTAACTGAAATGGCTTCCAAATTTGAATGTACACTGGCAAAAATACTCACCCGTCTTTTGTTTATAGTTAGTTAACAAATCTTTCCAGAGAGTAATAAAGTAGAAAAGGAGAGGAATAAACGGACTTACTCAGCATAGTGAAGGAAAAAGAAAGAAAGATGTTTGGTCACCTATTACGACACGACGAGTACATTAAAATTATAATAGAAATAAAAACCGGAGAAGTACAATTGACAACATTTCAAAAAAAAAGCATTTTTGTTTTTTCGCGTTTATAAGCTGGTTAAAAATTAGACTACCCATATTTCTTGGTTTTTCTTTATTTAACTTAAATTCGTCGTTAATAATTTATTAAAGAAATAGTCATTAAAAAGACCGTTTATACAAAGTTAGGAATACTGATGTCGTGATCTTAGCCTGATATAAAGTAACTATAAACATAAACAGAACTGACTGTCATGTCATGTCACTCACTTGTCAATCATTCGCTGCCGTTCGTTCACAAATTTGTAATTTTGCGTAATTTAATTAATTACGTAATTTGTCGACGCCATTAAAATAAATAAACTGTTTTGCGTAGAATCGAAAGCGTGTCGTTAGAATCAAGTAATCCGACAGACAACATGACAGGACAGTTGTATATTTTTTTGAATTCCTTTGGTAATAAATGGACTAAGGGCACTATAAGTGTATTCCTAACATTCACAATCCAACTTTTTTTACTGTTTTTCCTAAATATAAAAAAACTACTGCATAAAAAAATCCAAAGATATTTTTACTGTAATCAGCAGTGTAAAATCTAGAAACGGTATTTTATTTTACTACCTTAGCACAAAATGAATTGTTGTCAATTCGAACTCGCCCACCGAATTCAAAATTTGGAACGCCGTTCCTTGCATAGAGACCCTGTTTTTTTTGTGATTTTATTTAAAATGTATAGTTCTCAGATTAAGCCCTATATTGGTAGTATAAGACGGTATTACTTGCCTTTCATACTAGTAGTTTTAGGTCAACGGAAAATACCCTACAAATTTTGATTTCCTTGAGAGTGTCAAGCGTGTTTTGCGGCACAAACGGCCGTATCTTTTTTTTACGTTAACTTAGAAGTGGTTACAGAATTATCAACAAGTTTTTAGAGTTGTAAGTAATTTTGTCGCTCTGCCTACCCCTCTCCGGGATCGAAGGCGTGAGTTTATGTATGTATGTATGTGACTTAGAAGTTTGTTTTTTCACAGCTTCAAGAGACTATAGACTTGAGTATATGGTTTTAATTTCAACTTGATACCTTTACGCGTTCCGGAGATAAAGGATATTGATAGACAGACGGACAACAGATTTTATTTTTTGAGGTACGGACCCTAAAAAAAAGGATAGCAAAAGACTTAAGAAAAAGTGGAAATCGTGCAGTATCAGTTTGTTGACGAGAAGGCTCGGATTACGAAATAATGGAAATTACTCCACCGACAAGAACATAGCTCTTGGTATTGACTATGAAACCAGAGAGTAACTTGAAAATTACTTCACCATATTTGATATAACTTGCATTGTTTCGTTGCTAATAAACTTAGATCCAAGAAAGCCTTTTTAAAGGTCTCTCCTTCCAAAGGAACCCAAACGATCCACGAATTATCAAACTTAAAAAAATATCGATCTCCTCAGTTCCTTTAGAAAATAGCCATGAGTGACTTTTAAAATAATAATGCCAGCCATTTTGGACCTGGATTAAATAGCTAACTATTATAAGGTTTTTATTTTTAAAGATACTATCTGATTTAAGAAGTTATACTTATAAACAACTATTGTGAACAAAGTAAGGGTGAGTGAGTATGTTTGCTTGCCAATGTAAGGCTGCGTTTCCACTAAGGCGGATATGAGCGGAGTTGAGCGGAGCTGTGCCAATATTAGCCAATTGAATGCGCATGCGGTCACATCGACCGCGGATTGCGCACGTTAGTTTAGATTCTATTAGTTTGACGACGCGCTGGCCTAGTTGGTAGTGACCCTGCCTACGAAGCTAGAGGTCCTGGGTTCAAATCCCGGTAAGGGCAGATATTTGTGTGATGAGCGCGAATATTTGTTCCCGAGTCATGGATGTTTTCTATGTATTTAAGTATATATTTCTCTATACAAGTATTTATATCGTTTTCTAGTACCCATAGTACAAGCCTAGAGCTTAGTTTGGGACTATGTCAATTGGTGTGACATTGTCCCCTGATATTTATTTATTTTATTGGCACAGCTCCGCTCCTCTCCGCTCATATCCGCCTGTGAAGCCGCAGCCTATAACCGCTCTTAGTGTGTTAAGCAACTTGCTTTCATCATGCAAAGCAGTTTGATCTCTAACGACGAATATACTGACCGCTAACATTGAGTGAACCTGGAACAAAAGTTTATTTTTTTATGGCATATGAAGGCAAACGTGCACGCAGGCCACCTGATGGTAAGTGGAAACTGTGACCCATAGACATTCGCATTCACAAGACTGCAAATGCACTGCCAACCCTGAGGACTAAGATGGAATGCCTCTATGCTAGTCATTTCACCGGCTGTCTTATCCCCAAACCGGCACACAACAATGCAAACACTGCTGCTTGGCGGTAGGTTAATGGATAAGATGGTGGTACCAACCCGGACGGACCCTGCACAAGGTCCTCCCACAAATAAGTCAGAACTTAGCTACGTTAAAAATACAGATACAGTTTACATCACTATCAAATATTTATCCAAATAAGTCCAATGCATATTTTTTAATAAGCGTTGTGAAGTCTATAGTTTATAGTTTGTTGCGAGTAGTGTACATGCGTTGTGTAGATTTTGCGTATAGTACAGTCACGAACCAGGATTGTTGAGCCACTTGCCACATTGTTCGTAATTTAGCCGTGTATTTCAAATTCAAAATTCAAAATATTTATTTAGTAAATTGGCCACATGAGGGCTCTTTTACACGTCGGTAACATGGAGTGAATCTACTAGCGCTTCGGACAAGACCATCATTGCGGAGAAGAAGCGCCGCAAGAAACTCCAGCAGAAGGTGTTTTTTTTTCAATTATTAAATACAATAATACTTAAAAGTATCTGTTCCGTACTGGAACAGATTATTTTAGGATATAATAAGGTATTTAGCTAGGTATTACATACAAGGCAACACAAATTTGAATATAGGAATTTTGTCCTATTATTTTTATCTTTATTCTGATTGGGTCTGCGATACGCTGTGAAAATCTGAACGCACCAATCCCACGGGAGCGCGCGACAGCAGCGCCACAAAACTTCATGCGGCGCGCACCAACCGCCGAGTCGAAAAACAAACGCCGTCGCGAAAGCGTCAAAACTTTCCACCTGCCGTTAAAACTCCAAAAACATTATCTCTTTCATCCTGGAATTAGTAGTTTCGAACTAGTGACACCTGTGGACTTGTGTTGTGGTATATTTGCTGGACTTTACTTGTGACCTGTGCCGACTTGCACGCTGGTCTGCCGCCAAGGCCGTGGAACACGCGGTTGCCGGAGGATCGTAGCGGTAAGTCGCGAGACCCAGCTTAATACCTAACAGTATCTAAATGTCATTACAAGGTAATAAGTAATAAATTATTATTTTTAACAAATGTAATGTCAATAAAATAGAAAATAAAAAAATGACTAGGAGAACAACATGGCGAGGTCTCTACGTCAGGAACGATAATTAAAATTAACTGAAAAAACAGGTCCTTGCAAGCGTAAACAGACCGGACCCCACAGACAGCACCCGTTCACGAGTATGACGCGTATCTCAGCCATCGCCTCCCTCAACCATGTGTTCGGGAAGGTGGCGACCTGGTCAACGACGCCGCCGATTCAATAACCGATGTCAACGACTGGCTGACAGCTATTCGCTTTGCATTACATAGCCAAATTAGAAACATGGGTAAGTGGCTCCAAAATCCCGGTTCGTGACTGTAAATTATGCTCCAAAGGGAACCAAAGTAACGCTGACACTAAAACGTCTCTCTCTTTCCTATTCGCCTAGTCGTAGCCGGGTAGGTACAGTCAACAGCAAAAGAAACTGAAGAAATAGAGTCTCAAAATAGTATATGCAGTAAATTAAGACAGATGTCTCTCATTATTGTAGTTTAGCATTAGTAAATTAGCTCGTAATGTGTCATAAGTAAGTGACATGCCATTCAAACAGTTAAAGTCATTACTGAGTGTTTCAAATTAAACTGATTTTCTAGAATAGCAATAGTCAGTGATACTACCAAACTATCACATGTAAGTGAATATGAATGTTTGGGCCTTCATGTCTTCTCAAGACCACCTCGGAATACAAGTCAGACGTTCGGTTAATGTCGGCTATACTCGTAAGACAAACACGCGAAACAACTATAACACCTCTCAATTCCGTCAAGGGTTGAAAAAAGTTCCTACTACTTCGCATTGTTTTTTTTTTGCAACATTTAAAATAAATTCTTTTTAACTGCCGTAATTACCCTAGTTTTCATTTGGATATTTTGTCATTTTGACTTTATCTTGTTGGACACTTGACACTTTGATAAAAAAATAAATTAAGTATTCTTTATTGAAATTTCCTGTAAAGAGACAGTTGTGGCATCGTTTATGATCATTTTCTTTTGACTAATTAAATATTCAGTTGAAAATGACACTTTGTTATTTTAATCTGTTTTATCTGGGGCGTCATGCTTGAACATGTTTTGAAATGTTAATTAAGATCACTTACTTTTGACGTTGACTGTACGAGACAAAAAATTCAAATACCTGTCCTAAGTTGTGACCGTGCCAAAAGGCTCGGAGGCCTTCATCTTTGAATATAGATAGAGTAGTGCGCATGAATCGTTTGTCCTTGTTTGGTCTGGTTTTCTGAAGCTGGGTCCTTAACTTGATGATGTCCAACGGTTGAGTTACAAATCTGAAAAAAAAAGAATTTAAGAGGCTTATGTGTTTATCAGCCTTTATATGTATGTTTGTATCCTTTGTTGCGCTCTAGAAACTAAACGCGTGGACCTATTTAAATGATTCTTATGTCAATCGATTTGTCTTAATCTTGTGAGTGTCATTAAAGATATGACAGTAATCAAAATTAAATATGGCGGCCACCAGACGCCATGTTATGAAAAAAAAGTCCACTGCTGGACATAGGCCTCCCCCAAGGCTCTCCACTCAGACCGGTCTTGTGCTTTTCGCATCCACCGCGTTCCCGCGATCCTTACAAGGTCGTCACTCCATCTTGTTGGAGGCCTACCTACAGCCGATGGCCGATGGGGCCAGAAAGTTTTTGAGTAGCGTCCGCGGACCGGGAGACGAGCTGCTATATATTACGGTTCAAACAATACAGCTCTTTAAAGTAAGGACGCACGGACGAAAAGCGTAGGCATCAAGATGGAACCCTAGAATTACGCATCGGGTTTTCCCCAGTACTCCACGAGGCTCAACAAAAATAATTCCACTTCCATGAACGCCGGACGTACCTACGTCTAAAAGCATTTGATACCTTTATGACTTTCTTACTTTCTTTACCGTGTGGTGCCGGGTTAGAATAGTGCCACTCCATGTCTTCCTGTGGATGTCGTAAGAGGCGACTAAGGGAATAAAGGCTTGTAGTACTGTTAGGCGATGGGCTTGCCACCTGTCACTAATACACTGGGAAACATCTTAGCCTACTTGTGCAAAATGTGGTTACAGAATTATCAAGAAGTTTAAAGACTTGTTGGTTATTCTTTAGCTCTGCCTATCCCACTCTGGGAATGAAGGCGTGAGTTTATCTATGTACTTTCAATGCACTCTGCATAAACCATAGCCTTCCTGATTTCCGTTTGAACAAATATATTACTTAAATAATAATAATAAGGCCGCAGGGCAGCTAGTGGCGAGCTGTTAGTGAGTGACACCACGGACCTGAGTGCTCCCGAGAGGGTAGCTCCTGGTCCTCACCTGACGCTTGCCTTCACCGGCCGGCTGGAGTGTACAATGACGAGGAACAGACCCTCATCAGGCTTGCCTTTATTGGCCGGTCAGAGTGGAGTCGCAAGAGCTATATGCTCGAAGGGTGGATGTGTTGCATAAGTGGCGATTGGGCACCTTATGGTGGTTTAAAATACAGAAGCACCTCTCCACTCTTAGCCCCTCTGGAACTGTTACCTCCCTGCTGCTATATATATGCCATTTCAACCAAAGTAATTATAGCATTGGGCAGGCAGGCGCCGTAGTTTCATCAATAGCCTAGTCCACCAATCCATATCAGTTCATTCATAGAGTCTATTTTTAAAGTTTCCATCCTTCTTAAATAGTCCTACGCTAACCGTTGGTTGTCCGTTCTATAGTTTGAACTCAGGGACAATCGCCGGTCGGTGTCCCATAACTTTTCTAAATTTAACTTGTCTAAAGGGCCTCTGAATCTTAGCCTGATTTTGCAAAGTGGTTACAGAATCATCAACAAGTTTTAAGCGTTGTTGGTAATTCTGTAGCTCTGTCTACCCCACTCTGGGAATGAATGCGTGAGTTTATGTATGAATGTATGAATAAAAATCGGTCAAGTCAGAGTCAAAGTCGCGCACCGAGGATTCCGTATCGTCGCGCTGTAGGTATTTATCAATTTAAATTTGTTTTTTTAATCAGCGCAAGCCCAAGTCAACCTTCACGTTTTTTTTAAATTTGTTGTTTTTCTTCAGGTTTAAAACGTTATTGTATTTTGTATAAACATTGTCAGCATCTCATTCTTCTTAAGAAGTTAAGAAACACAAAAAAAAATTAAAGAAAGCTTTAAAGAATCCGACTATTGTTGCTAACCAACTTTAAATCGTTATAAAACCTAAATGATCGTTCAAAATTAAAAATTATCGAAGAAACCTAAAAATGATTTTTTATTACCTATTCGATGATACCCCATTTAATTTTGTCACAGTTCGTCGATTTTTTTTTTCTCATTCACAATATGGCGTCTTCTTGCCGCCATATTGAATATTAATTACCTGGGTCAATCAACTTTTCTTTGTAGCTGGTTGCCATGGTGACGTCTCCTGGGTCACTCTTTAAAACTATGATTTCAAAGGATATAATGGATATGTATGTAGCTAACGTTAAGTTGGCGTTCGTTTAAAATCAACAAAGAACATTGACGTAAGCGGATGACAGTTGACATCGTCCGCTTATGTCACCTGCGCTGCGCGAAACAGCTCCTGCGCCTTGACCAGAGCCAGGATATCCTGAAACTTTCTCTTGGTTCGCCGATGAAGTAATGAGTAGGGGGCCATTTGCAACGTTAAAAGATGGCGGACGTGTAATTTGTTTTAGACTTTAATTTTTGGGTAATTAGGTGTTCAAAGTTCTTTTCTGATAGTGATTTGTACTTTTTATGCCTTAGTGTCGCACAGTGATTGAAGACTTGGACTTATTTCGTGTATCTGGCATCTTTCTTCTCGTTTCAAGTGGACTCGCAGTGGTGCAGAGGTTAAAACTATCTTGACCTCTGACCTACAAATCACCGTACAACGTTGCCCCCAATCTTATCATATCCCTGCGGTAGTAGCTGTTCAAGTCGCCACGTGGGCAAAAAAAAAAGAAAAAAAGTAATGAGTACCTATACTACAGATGCCGGCGGCTCTTGCCTCGGTGGTTTAGTTACCTGGTTAGCCCCCCGGCTACGCAGCCTGCGATTAGTTTCTGGTTAGGTGTCAGGGTCTCATTTTTTTCGTAACCTACCATGCTTTACATATTGGAATAGCCGGCATCGGCACTTTAGCATGTTTGATTTCGTTTTACATTCATGTGCGTAGTGTCTAACTGTCAGTTGTCACTGTGTTTTTTTTTATTGAGTACCAAGGTGTCAAGTTTATGGTTTTCGGCAAAGGAGTTTGGTTCATGTGATGTTTGAAATTGGTAGCATGGTCCGAGATACTTTTGAGACTTTATATTTTTGCTTTTTAATTTGCTTTAGTTTTTATTTTTAATAAAAATAAATTACAAGGGCGGGCTCTTTTTCACGGCTAATATCTCTAAATACATACATTAAATCACGCCTGTTTCCCAGAGGGGTAGGCAGAGACCACTTCTTTCCACTTGCTACGATCTTGAAAAAAATCTTTCGCTTTTTCCACATTCATACATAGAGTCATGCTCGCACGTCGGTTTCGGGTACTTAAAATTCGGCCCTTTTCCAGTATTTCTCCGATTTGATTCGAAAAAGTACGCCTAAGGCGGCCCCTTCCGAATCTTCCACTCACTTTCGATCTGTATATCTCTTTCGTCAATCTTTCCAAATGACCGAACCGTCGAAGCGTGCCCTTTTCAATCTTAGTCACTACATCTTTTACTCCACATTTCTCTCTGAGTTTTTAATTTATTATATCTCTTTTGCATACTATAGTATTTTCGTAAATCCTACTCGAAACTTTTTTGATTATTCCTTTGGAAAATAAGGAAATCTACGATGCTTTCATATTTTTAGAACCGATGCATTTCTTATCTTCTTTTTTAAATTAATGGCGTCCAATTGATTTCACCAGTGTCTTTTCATATCAGACAATCAGACTAGCCGGCATGGGCACTTTGGTATGTGTGATTTCGTTTTACTATAAACTCTGTTCCCATTCAGACTGCCAATGATAATAACAAGTATAACTGACCGTAATTGTCTTTAGATAGAGGATGACATAGTGATGAGAATTTTACCTCTAATTAGTTTATTAAAAAGGTTGAATGTACATTCCTCATCATCATTCATCATCGTATTATTATGCCAGGTGTGACAAAGACGGAAATATCTCTTGCCAATCAAATCTATCATAACATCAGAGTGGGATAGGCAGAGCTACAGAATAACCTGCAACTCTAAAAACTTGATAATAATTCTGTTACCACATTTTGTACAAATGGGCTAAGATTTTTACCAGTGTATTAGTGACAGGTTGCAAGCCCATCGCCTAACAGGACTACAAGCCTATATTTCCTTAGTCACCATGTCTAATATATTTCGAAAAAATAAAATGTATATGACAGGCTTCAGTCAGTGTCGTAGGGATACGTTATGGGCCATTTACACGAGGCCAATAGACGAGGCAATCCAGTAAGCCAGGCCAATATTGGCTTCGTTAAAATAGAGCTAGGCCAATGCATTGGATTGTCCCAAGCCAATGGACGAAGCCAATCCAATGAAATAGAACGGTTTCGAATTTGCTGGCGCCAACGCTTCCCCCACTACTTTCCCATTGGATTGGCTCGTGTACTGGCTTCATGTGAATGCCCGGGCCAGTGAGCCAATCCAATACATGTTATGCGTGTTGTTTATTTATTTCTTAAATTTATTTTAGGTTATATTGTCTTGGTTGTTACCTTTGTAGTGTGATAATTTTAAATTTAACATTTTTGAATGTAGCCCTCAAAGCAATTTTACGTCTGTCCATAACTATTATTAAAATTAGTTTTATTAATTTTATCTGAACTCACTGGCCTACTCGACTGGCTGGTGTGTAAACGACATAACACGAATTTTGCGCTTTTCATTGGATTGGCTTAGTGGCGTGGCCTCGTGTAAATGGCCCATTATATACGACGTACGTAGTAGTCTGTGGTGTCGTGGTGTTTTCACCGAAAGTGCTTTTCATCAGAAAATACAAGATCAAATAGAGATTACTACCTCGAAATAAACATGAAGCTACTATGATTAAGAGTATAAATAAGTAATATGTCCATGCACAACCGTCAAAAGTACGCGAATATGGAGTTATAGTGGTAAATTGATTTGTTTATAAGAGTGGCCGAATGAAAAGTTATGGGAGGACCTTGTGCAGGGTCCGGGTTGGTACTACCATCTTATCCATTAACCTACCGCCAAGCAGCAGTGTTCGTATTGTTGTGTTCCGGTTTGGGGATAAGACACCCGGTGAAATGACTAGCATAGAGGCATTCCATCTTGGTCCTCAGCGTTGGCAACGCATTTGCAGTCTTGGGCG